>OY770012.1:2500-5000 GCA_963669245.1 Quercus cerris
CTAAACCCTAAACCCTAAACCCTAAACCCTAAACCCTAAACCCTAAACCCTAAACCCTAAACCCTAAACCCTAAACCCTAAACCCTAAACCCTAAACCCTAAACCCTAAACCCTAAACCCTAAACCCTAAACCCTAAACCCTAAACCCTAAACCCTAAACCCTAAACCCTAAACCCTAAACCCTAAACCCTAAACCCTAAACCCTAAACCCTAAACCCTAAACCCTAAACCCTAAACCCTAAACCCTAAACCCTAAACCCTAAACCCTAAACCCTAAACCCTAAACCCTAAACCCTAAACCCTAAACCCTAAACCCTAAACCCTAAACCCTAAACCCTAAACCCTAAACCCTAAACCCTAAACCCTAAACCCTAAACCCTAAACCCTAAACCCTAAACCCTAAACCCTAAACCCTAAACCCTAAACCCTAAACCCTAAACCCTAAACCCTAAACCCTAAACCCTAAACCCTAAACCCTAAACCCTAAACCCTAAACCCTAAACCCTAAACCCTAAACCCTAAACCCTAAACCCTAAACCCTAAACCCTAAACCCTAAACCCTAAACCCTAAACCCTAAACCCTAAACCCTAAACCCTAAACCCTAAACCCTAAACCCTAAACCCTAAACCCTAAACCCTAAACCCTAAACCCTAAACCCTAAACCCTAAACCCTAAACCCTAAACCCTAAACCCTAAACCCTAAACCCTAAACCCTAAACCCTAAACCCTAAACCCTAAACCCTAAACCCTAAACCCTAAACCCTAAACCCTAAACCCTAAACCCTAAACCCTAAACCCTAAACCCTAAACCCTAAACCCTAAACCCTAAACCCTAAACCCTAAACCCTAAACCCTAAACCCTAAACCCTAAACCCTAAACCCTAAACCCTAAACCCTAAACCCTAAACCCTAAACCCTAAACCCTAAACCCTAAACCCTAAACCCTAAACCCTAAACCCTAAACCCTAAACCCTAAACCCTAAACCCTAAACCCTAAACCCTAAACCCTAAACCCTAAACCCTAAACCCTAAACCCTAAACCCTAAACCCTAAACCCTAAACCCTAAACCCTAAACCCTAAACCCTAAACCCTAAACCCTAAACCCTAAACCCTAAACCCTAAACCCTAAACCCTAAACCCTAAACCCTAAACCCTAAACCCTAAACCCTAAACCCTAAACCCTAAACCCTAAACCCTAAACCCTAAACCCTAAACCCTAAACCCTAAACCCTAAACCCTAAACCCTAAACCCTAAACCCTAAACCCTAAACCCTAAACCCTAAACCCTAAACCCTAAACCCTAAACCCTAAACCCTAAACCCTAAACCCTAAACCCTAAACCCTAAACCCTAAACCCTAAACCCTAAACCCTAAACCCTAAACCCTAAACCCTAAACCCTAAACCCTAAACCCTAAACCCTAAACCCTAAACCCTAAACCCTAAACCCTAAACCCTAAACCCTAAACCCTAAACCCTAAACCCTAAACCCTAAACCCTAAACCCTAAACCCTAAACCCTAAACCCTAAACCCTAAACCCTAAACCCTAAACCCTAAACCCTAAACCCTAAACCCTAAACCCTAAACCCTAAACCCTAAACCCTAAACCCTAAACCCTAAACCCTAAACCCTAAACCCTAAACCCTAAACCCTAAACCCTAAACCCTAAACCCTAAACCCTAAACCCTAAACCCTAAACCCTAAACCCTAAACCCTAAACCCTAAACCCTAAACCCTAAACCCTAAACCCTAAACCCTAAACCCTAAACCCTAAACCCTAAACCCTAAACCCTAAACCCTAAACCCTAAACCCTAAACCCTAAACCCTAAACCCTAAACCCTAAACCCTAAACCCTAAACCCTAAACCCTAAACCCTAAACCCTAAACCCTAAACCCTAAACCCTAAACCCTAAACCCTAAACCCTAAACCCTAAACCCTAAACCCTAAACCCTAAACCCTAAACCCTAAACCCTAAACCCTAAACCCTAAACCCTAAACCCTAAACCCTAAACCCTAAACCCTAAACCCTAAACCCTAAACCCTAAACCCTAAACCCTAAACCCTAAACCCTAAACCCTAAACCCTAAACCCTAAACCCTAAACCCTAAACCCTAAACCCTAAACCCTAAACCCTAAACCCTAAACCCTAAACCCTAAACCCTAAACCCTAAACCCTAAACCCTAAACCCTAAACCCTAAACCCTAAACCCTAAACCCTAAACCCTAAACCCTAAACCCTAAACCCTAAACCCTAAACCCTAAACCCTAAACCCTAAACCCTAAACCCTAAACCCTAAACCCTAAACCCTAAACCCTAAACCCTAAACCCTAAACCCTAAACCCTAAACCCTAAACCCTAAACCCTAAACCCTAAACCCTAAACCCTAAACCCTAAACCCTAAACCCTAAACCCTAAACCCTAAACCCTAAACCCTAAACCCTAAACCCTAAACCCTAAACCCTAAACCCTAAACCCTAAACCCTAAACCCTAAACCC